>JASGCC010000100.1:1275083-1303070 GCA_030067915.1 Hydractinia echinata | reverse complement strand
AATCTCTTGTTTCCATGGTAATTCACACAAAAACATGGTTGAAGTGGAACCTTATAATGGAAACTTGAGCAGTCTACCACCCATCTTGAGTAAGCCGTTAGTGTCATCACATGTTGTTACTGGTCGGATTGAAATTGATGACAATGAAATAAGAGAACTGTTTGGTTGTCAGGATGATCCGTTAACACAGATACAGCAGCTACGAAATACACGGTATGATAATGGCCCACCATCGTCATTGATATGTCAACATAAAGCCCTTCGAAAGTCATGCAAATTCTGCAATCGACCACCATCAAGAGGAGGCCGGGTGTTGATGAATTGGTTAAACACCAAAAAATTGAAACGCCTGAAAAAACAACGCCCACCCGATGAATTCATCGAAGAATGAACAATTTTTTATGTATTTTATGGGAAAGGGTGGGAAATGGAGGGTGGGAAATGGAGGGTGGGAGGGAGGTGGGAGGAAGGGAGGGGAAGGGAAAAAGGAAAAGGAAAAAGGGGAAAGGTGGGAGGGTGAGGGTAAAAGGGAGAGGGGGAAAGGGAGGGAGAGGGAGGGAGGGAGAGGGGGGGGAGAGGGAGGGAGGGAAGGAAAAGAGGGAAGAAAAAGGGAAAGGGAAGGGGGAGAGTTTAGGAAGGGGAGAGTTTTTTTTAGTTTTTTTTACTTCGCATTTTTAAAAAATTTTGTTATTTTTTTCTGCTGTATAAAATATCTCGATGTTGGGGAGTTGTACTTGGCAGACCGCTTCCCCTAAAAATAAGTAGAATTCCCCAGGGTCGAGATCACCTAAGTTATGCGAAGTTTTGATGCTCATTGTTTTCTTCATTGAGTGTCATGTTAGAGAATGCATGAATGTATTCTTTTATTTTTCAGGGAGGGGCAAAATATTTTCATTTTGGTTTACTTTTTCAAAATTTGGGATAATTACGGATAAATACGGATAAATACTTACTTTGCCTCTCCCTGTATTTTGGGCATTCTACAAGAGTAGAATGCATGTCTCACCCCTTCCTAAACATTTTTAAAACCGGATTGTAAATATTTAACTTATCATGTATCATTATAAGCGCATGCGCACTAAAATCTATCACAATGTGTTCTAATTTCGTAACTTTCTGCATTTTTAGCCCATGATTTAGTTTTTTTCCAATTTCTATGAACAGATCCACAAAACTTCATGTAGGCCTTCTTTGTTGCTAAGTTTTGCTCTTATTTATCAACCAAGTTATTCCATCTGCACGTGAATGATATGGTTTTGTATATTGACTGTAAAGTATATGTATAAACGCTTCCAAAACTATCGACAGTACTCTAAAGATTAATGATATCGCTTCGGCGTGCCTTCTTTTTTTGAAAATACAGAGAAGTTTGAACGAAAATTGAGTATTTGGAAAGTATTCCAATAAATTTGTCCTAGTTTGTGACCTTGGCATGTGTACAAATCGTACGCACTGCTTAGTACCATCACCTCATACGACTACTTGTGGCTACTTGTTTATCACTCTCGTTCCCATGAGAGAGCAAAAATCCCTGGAAGTGAGGCTGCCTGATTAACAGCGCTACTTAAAACCACTGCTTAATATCATACTCCATGCAAGCCGTCCAACACTATTTCAGTTTTTAAGTCATTTATCCATTTTGTTTTGGTTTCCAAAGGTTTGTTTTACATTCTGGGTGGTTCAGTACTAATTTCAAACGTGTGTACGATGTCTGTGACCGTAAAGCAAACGGAATACAAATCATTCAATCTTCACGTTTGGCTTGATTTCTATTTAGAACCAATAGTAGATTTAGAATGAGAGGGAAGTGTTCTTGCAGTTAAAAAAAATCCCACATTAAATTTAGTATCAGTTTTATATTGCGAGAGATTTTGAAATACTTACTGAATTAAACTACTTGGGGCGTTTTAGAGCTGGAGAGGAAGGGGCTCGACCAAAGCTATAACATTATTTCGACATTCTCTATTCCGTGTGTGGATTCGTTATATACATTGCTATAAAAAATATTAAATTTCATATTATTCTATCAACTTCAAAACAACACTCTCATTGTATCCAACAAAATGTATACAGTCTGCGTTCATCTCGCTGTTCACATTAGTGGGACCGAAGTAGGTGATTATATTTACGTCATAATATCCTGTTTTCTGGTATCATCGATGATGTGATTTCGTCTTCCGTTGCTGGTACAAGTTGTAAGTGCATAGGCGTGTTTTCAGTACGATTATGCGCTGAGTGTCCATTTTTGACTTTCAATGCTGATGTTTCATTAATTAAATCCGAATTTTCCAGTAACGAATCCGTTTTTGATATCATCCTTTTAAAATACCTTATTATCCTCTCATTTCGACTTATATACACTATCGAATTCATACCCGAATTGTAAACTAATGGTAAATGCGACCACGGAATCATATAATGGTAGTACTCACTAAAGGAATTTTTATCCAGCAGGAATATTCCCATGGTGGCGAATATAATCATGAGTGGTAAATAACAAAGAATGACGACGATAGTTATAATAAGGATGGTTTTTGTGACTTTACTATGATATTGAGCTATGTTCTGTTGAAAACGAACTGTGCTTGTTCTACCTGTGGTTTTAATATAAAACAACAAACGTACGTTTAACACGATCATACCCGTCACGACGATAACGACATACGCCGACGTAAAGATCAAAAACACGGCATGGTGTACATGATCTAAAGTTTGCGACACATATGTATACCATATTGCGTAAGCTATTGAGAATAAAATTTGTAGCACAAAGATAAACTTTACGGCAGCCGGTGTTGTAAATTTTGCAGCTTTGGTATTGTTTGTGATGATGGCATAACGAAACAAGGAGATTACCACTAAAATCAACATGGACAGGCTTGGGAAAAACGCATTAACAAATGCTTGAGCAGCCACAAGTACACAATCACTTTCTGTACCATTCATCACCATGAAAAGCTGGATTGGAACTGTCAACATTCCAGTTAGTAAGTCTGACACGGACAGAGAGAGAAACAACTTCTTTGATATTGACAACTGTTTGTTTGTTTTCAGTAATCCAACAATCATGAGAATGTTCGAGAATAAAATAAACACAAACCCAAAAGCATAAATTATCGCCATTAAAACATTGTTCGCGTCTTCTAAAGAATTATTTGTGAAGATCTTAAAGCAGACGTCACTTTTATTTAAAATATGCTGACTTATGTTTCTTGATCGCTGTGTTTTTGCTGACATCAGCATATTGAATTCTACCTTCTCTTGCTTTCAATGTGATGTAATAGATGAGATTATTTCTGCCGATTGAAGATGGTACTTTCTTATGAATTCTTCATGGATTCACCTAACTGTCTGTTGAGCGGAAGATGTAAGTCTGCTGGAGTTCTATGTTACTGGAGGAATGGTGTTGTGAAAAAGTGTTATCTTTCCCATTTACAAAGTTATTTTCGGTTTGTCAAAAAACTTCACCATTATCTACAATTTGTTTTCTTTTCTTTTTTTATACTCCTACAAATAAAAGTTATTTCAATCGTTTTTACTTATCTCCTTCTTCTTCTTTTTCTTTTTTCTTCCTTATTCTTTCTCTCCTCACTTTTTCTATTCTTCGTCTATCTATTAATTTTTTTTTTTTTAATCTAATTAATTTTATATTTAATTTCTCATCTGTTCTTATAACTTAAGAAGCTTATAGAAAGTTCCCAAAACCATTACTTAATATCAGCTACGTCTTACGTCCTTCAAAAAGCCATACACCAAAACTACTCACAAACAAAATCTCGCCTTGAAAGCTGGATAGATAAAAATCTAATTATTTATATTAAGCATAAGAGACAATAATAACTTCTACAGGTTATATTCTTAAACCATTCGTTTTGACTTTAGTTTTGTAATTTATTTTATTTTTTTATTTAAACATGGCATGACGACAGTTTTTTTTGTTCTTTCCCACTGATACTCATTCTAGATAAATAATATATTTGTACAGTGCAAAGCTTCAATTCAATTAATTTTTATTGCAACTTTTACATAGCATGTTATTATGATATTTAGTTTTTATATTTACATTAGAATTTTTAAAACAGCTGTATAACAGATATAAATAGTTTCAAGTCTGAAAATTTTCATTGATGCTAATGTAATTAATAACTATTCAGAGAGATCGAGTCAATTTTTTTATGATTCGTGCAAAAGCTGCTGGAAATTCCTTTCTCCAGATAAACATAAAAAGAAAATATAAACTTCGTTTCCAGTCCATCTTGATGTTATTGAAGTAGAGTGTTTGTAATGTGAGTCCATTGTGATTGCTTTTCATAGGCGTATTAGAGCGCGCGGGAGAAGGTGGGTGGTATGGTCGCCCTGCTTTTATTACAAGTAATTTTTATTCCCTCGAGCAAAAAAAATGTACCACTGTCTCTGATGTGTCTGACTGCAATGCTTCAAAAAACGCCCGAGACGTTTGCTAAAGTATCGGTTCTCAGGGGCGTCTATTTAAGGGGCGTTTAAAAAAAAAATTGTGAAATTTTAGTCATAAAGTATCTCAAATTGTTGAAAAAAAACACATTTTGTAAAAATGAACTTTTTAAATGAAAAAAATGGTATTGTAACTGTCGTAGTTTTTTTTTATTTGAAACAGAATTGTCGAAGATACAGAGTGTTAGTCGTTTGCCCAACCTCGCTCCCAGGGCCTAAAACGCTACAGGCCCTGGGATTGAGGTTTTCGTCATCCCTCTAAAGTCCAAGTGATTTACAAAAATATTCGTAAAAAGATCATAAACTATACTCGATACAGCGCAAAAATTGAAAAAGAACAATACAACAAGCCTGCAATCTCGATCCCAGGCCTGCAGCGTTGCTTTATATGATTTTGACTTCATTTATCGTCATTTATAGTCAAAATAATCTTTACTACAATTTACAAATTTGTCCAAGCTGAATAACTTGTATATCTTCTACGCACCCTCGCCCTTAGGGTTTTCTTTTTGATTCTTTCATATCAAGAAGACAAAAAACCCTGGGGACGAGAGTGATCTTCTACGTTTTATTTTTCCATGCTATGAGAACGTACACAACGTGTTAAAGATACTTAAAAAATCCTATTTGCTATGATTGTCGAATCTTAAGCTTTAATACCAAGTTCGTCATCTGACCTAAAAGTTTTCTGGTTTCGCTTCAGGAAAGGAAACAAGCAACATATGCATTTCATTACTATATATAAACATAATATTTTTATAATATAATTATATAAATTTAATTGGCCAATAATTTTAATGAACCAATCACATTGCTTTTAATTTCTCATATCCAAACAGACAGCGTATGTTTCATTAACGACTTTTTATAGTTACAAAACGTTTTGATAGCGACATTTCTTAGTACAAAACTATCAAAATTATTAAAGTTTTTCTGGTTCCTACAACTTCTTAATCTATTCGGTGGTCTAATTACGCAAGTAACAGGATATCAGGAATTTCTAGTCTTAATTTAATACCACTACAGAATATGACCCCCCCCCCACTCACCCCTTTTATTGAAAGCCCTGCCCTCCTCCACAAATTGAAATGAATTTTCATTAGGGTTATTACGGAAAAAGAAACATCGCGTATATCAAGCAAAAATGGCTAACTGTCAAGCTAAAGACATTGTGGTGAGCAGATATGATAACATAATCTGAATAAAAAAATAAAAAAATAAAGTAATGTGTATTTCCCTCCCTATTTGAGATCTTGCAACGAAAATTCACCCAATTTCACAATTTATCGACATCTCCCTCACTCTGCTTAATAAGTTTTTCCATCCATCAAGGGCGTAGATATATGACGTTTGATGTTGCTTTTCATTCATTCGTGTTTATCTTTCATTCTCTCTTCACATCACGAAAAAAAAAAACGAAAAAAAATCTACTGACATATATATTCCATTACTAACCACAGTTTTTCTAAATTTCCAGACATTTTTAACCAATAAAAACACAGTATTTAACTTTAAACGAAGCAAGTGCGACGAATTTAACTCCAACATCTTATTTGGCTAGTGTTTTATTAAGGAACATTTTTTTGCATAAGGTCATTGATATTTATAATTATGAGGTTGTATGTAATTAAGTTTCTCTCACAAAGCTTCACGAAAATCCCACCTGGGAAATTTCAACTTCAAACAGACGTTGTCAATTAAAAAAAGATACTAATAGACTGTTTTAAGTATAAAAGTTATGCAAAATCTCGCTCAGATGGAGTGAGAAGACGCAGCAATGTTAAAACAGAATAGAACACGGATAAAAATAGAGTAGGCGGATAATACGCTTTCGGACTGACTGAATTGCAAATCAAGCCCGATCTTTTAATGCTATGCATATTAGCCTTATTCATGTAACGCGGTCAGGCAGTGATTTCCCGCGTTGTCGGGAAAAAAATAATCAAAATGGTAGCTTTAAGTGTAAACAACTGTAACTAGTTGACTACCTCGCTTACTTGTGAATTAAAATGCAACTATTTATGCTTTAAAATTTGAAATTTTGTTATAAAAATGAACCAAGGAAACCGTTTCTTCGTTGACTCGTGAGGAATGCATGGAAAAATTAAAAGAAATAGGCCAACATTGCTCTGGTACTACAGATGACATGAAAATAAAACTAAGAAAATTCTGCCTATATCCAAAACTTTATGAAAGACTGAAAGTGAAGAGCAAAAGACAATACAAATTTAACTGTAGCTTAGACCCACTAATTGCTCTCTGTTGTTTATTACCGGTCTTAAAATATGATCAGACCCTCCACCACGCTTTTAGCTGTAAATCCGATAAAAATTGTGGAAATGTCACCTTATAAGATAAAGTATTAAAAGTTTAAGTTTCGAATACAAAAGAACTTACTAAAATACTTGGGTTCAGAGTACAGGTCAAACCTTCTATTAAGAACCAAAAAAGTGCTATAAAATGCGTCATAAAAATACATGTACTAAATTTGTTGATAACTACCATTTATAAAACGAAACTTCAACAAAGAAGAACTTATCATCAATTGTGGTCACGAGGTCTGGTCACACCCTTCTTCCCTCCACAACCCTCCTTCCCTCCACAAAGATGAAGAAACGTTTCGTATTTTAAGTGCTTAAATTTCGAGATTTAAACTTGCATCTATTTACAATATAGATTAGAAAGACTCTTCTTTGCAAACACAACGATAACTTTACATAACACAATAATCGCAAATCTGAAATCACAAATTAAAGAAAAGAAGATACTATATTAAATAAGTTTATAAACAAACTGAAATAAATACTTCCTCATAAAAGTCAAATGTGCTGTTTATTTTCTTATAACTCTCATCTTAATTACTAAGTTCATCGAGATTAAATTCTTTTAACAGAAATAAAACTAACCCTATGAATTGAACAGTTATTGCAGACAAAAGACTATTATCGACCGCCTAAGGGAGCAAAAACAACGGTATTCTTTGGATGAGGGAGATCATTTTCACTAGATCGAGCATGTATGTTTGAGATGACTATCTCCATCAGTCGCTACGTAGGGACGAGTTCTCGATAGTGGTGAATAGTCTGTATCGGCAAAAGTAACACAGTGGGGCAGGTCCAAAGGCGTAGGTTGCTATTGATTGATATTTTAACTCATTCTATTTAAACAAAGGAAAAGTTGCCTGGTGGTGGCACCGGTGTGTCACCGTAATACTATATCATAATTATCCTTGTGGGGGGATCTATGGCACGCCAAAAGAACTTTATTACTATCGTCTTATTATAAAACTATCTGGCTATTATCCTCATAGTTTTTATTCCTTTCTCAGAGATCTATGCATTACAAGATCTTGCATTTCTAGACTTGTTCATAACATTATTAAACAATTAAAAATTTGGACTATGTACCTCATTGGGTACTTTTTCGACCTTTTTAGGCCTCTTTGAGGGGCTCTGACCTACACTTTTCTTCACGCTCTTTTGACTGTCGAATATTTAGCTAATAAGGACATACCGATGCCAAGATTTGATGTATCTACCACATGGGATGAAAAAATGACCAATTTGGGCCAATTCAATTCCTGGGAATTCCTACGCCCTCCAAACATTGCAGCTTACAAACTCTTTTTTGCATCTACACTTAATTACTCTTGATAGATCAAGCCAAAGCTTCTGTATCTTATGGGTTGGACGATTTCGTCACAAGCTCTTGGATGTTCTCTGTATGTTTCGTACGCCGTGTTCTTAGTCTGTTTCAGGCTGTTAACCTTAGATAGCCTCCCAACAAATATAACCCACCAAAAATAGCATAGTACAAAACTTGATAAGTTATCAGAATTTCTTACTCATTTTATTTGATAAAATCAAAATTGTGTAGAAGGAATTTCTCTTTCCATCCTCCTAATGATTGTGGAGAAGAACTCTCACAATTTCGTGAGGGCCAATGAAATCACTTATAAATGACGACAATTTAGTCGAACAACTTTTATTTTACAATATCGTTGCTGTCTATTGGTGATAGTAAAATTTAAAAATTCCTTACAGATCCAAGATTTACACGATTTGGACTAAAAATAGTCAATAGTGTTAAAATATTTAGTCTAAATTTTTCACCTAATTATTATTTTTGTTTTGGGGCCGATTCAGAGCCAATATTGGTATTAGGTCTCAGAAATAATTTTTAACGCGCCCTTATTAATCAGTATTACTTTTTTGGTCATGTGCCAACTTCTGTTGAAAGCCTACCATTTGTGATATTTGGACTAATTAGGATCAAAATTGACATTATTGTGTAAGGAATTTGTAAGGTTTTTTTATTTCTTCGCGTCACCGTGGTTCATTGATGAAATTGGAACTTTGACTAGATGATTGACGTAAGATACTTGTCGGTTAAAAAAAGGAGAAGGGAAAACAATAATTGAAATAAAATTTTAGATCACTTAAAATCATATATACAAAATTATATATTATATATAAAAAAGGTAATATAAAATAAAAAAGAAAAGGGGAAGGATAAAAGGAAATAAAACATTAAATTATCAAGGTGAGAGAGCAACCTGCTTGACATAACAAACGTATCAGTTCAAAATACTTTCTATTCTCAATAAAATCGATGTTTCACGAATTTACCTTCAGATTTCACTCTCACCCTTGTAACAGGCGAGATCTTCTGAGAGAGACAGAGAGAGAGTTTGTAAAACATTATCGACTTGATATTAGGTGTGGGTGCTATGAAACTTTGTCATAGAAACATGTGCACTCGTTTCATCAATTGAACTTTTAAACCAGCGACTTAACAAGCAATTTGAAAATCTATCACATTTTGTTCTCTTTGTGTTGAATGTCTTTCTTCGTACGTAGCTTCCAATTCTCTGTTTTTCTTACCAAATAATGCACTATAATAGTTCTTAATGTCTCTAGTTCGCGCTATATAGATAACCGAATTCAAACACGAGTTTATCAATATCGGTATTTGTGACCACGGTACAATAATTTCAAGCTCTGACATATCTTTATGCTTCGTCAGCAAAAAAAATCCCGAAATTATAAATATAAAAATCAACGGAAGATAGCAAACTGTAATTGATACTGAGATTAACAGGATTGTGTTTGAAACATTTTTATGATACGTGGCCGCACCTGTTGTCGTATAAGCCCTTGTTCTTTTTCCTGATTTATTTACGTAAGTTAGTATTTTTACATTGAGAGTCATAATAACAAATAAAAGTATTACAGTAAAACTCGCAACTGTAATGAAGAAATAGGCGTGACTCCATACTTCAACAACTCGTCTATTTAAAACATACCAGGTGGAGAGCGCAACAGGAGGTATGGTACTAGTTAGAAGCATGACGTAGACATAATGAAAACTTGAATATTTTCGATAAATTTTCGAATTCGTTGTGACTTGATATCGAATAAAAACAAGGGTTAACAGAACCATACCATCCATTAGTGGAAAGAAAACATTACTGAAGGCTTGAAGATTTATCAGAGAACAAGGCGCTTTCGATGCCAGCATGAGCATTGTAATCTGTAGCGGTGCTACAAATACACCAATTATCAGATCCAGTATGCTAAGAATGAAAAGTAATTTGTGTACAGTTGTAAATGCTTTGTTGGTTTTCCACAACCCAATCAACATAAGAAGGTTTGATGTTATAATCGCCGTCGTTGTAATTAAAAGAACGATAGTTAACGTCGTGCCGTGTGCGCCATCGATAGCTTCACTTGTAAATAACGTAAAACAAGCGTCTTTTTCTATAGTCGGATTTTTCTTCGTGACGTTATATGTCGCCATATCTTTTACTGTCCTATTTCAGTTCCGTTACCTCCTTGGTTTAAGTTGATCTAAAATAAAATAAATATGTCCACGCAAGTAAGTTTCCATAAGATGACGCCGTCAATATGAAGAAATCCATGTCAACTACACGCTTTTTTTTATAAGCACAAAATTTTGGTTCAGGCTGATCGCGTTTGTCGTCATATGAAACTTCTATTTAGAACAAGATATATCTCGTTTTCAAAAGATTTTAGCCGTATGTTGCTTATAAGATGTTGCTTATATAAAAAAGCATGTGTCGAAACGGAGTATACAGAATACAAATACAAATAGATCTGTGAAAGTGTCGCGTAATGTTAGCTAAAATGTCTTCTTTCCATTTTGCATTTTAACTTGTCATATTCAATAACATTGTTTTCTTTCCATATTAAACATTTTAACATGTGATGTTAATAACATTGTGAAAAAACTTTCTCATCAACAACTAATCTTATATCACATGTAAATTGCTTTTTAACTTGCTCAAAATGATTCCAATAATTTACAGAATAAAACCGCAATGGTAATACCTTTCATAACCGTAATGATCAACCTTGTATCCAGGGTTCTTTTAATCTGTTATTTTGGACAAAAGAGCGGTCCTGGGAATGAGGTTGATATATAAACATGACTCTTCAAAATATTAATTCCTGAGAAGTTGTAATGAAAAGTGTTCCTCATATTTTAGAAAGGTAATGAATTGGCCCAAAGATTTTTTAAAAAACGGTGCGTCTTTAAAGGGTTAAACTCGACGTTTTTTCTCTTTATGAAATACTATAAACTGCAAAGCAACACAATACACTGTTGTTGATAAAAAATACATCAGTAGCACCAATGGTATTACCATTGAATATCCTTCTATGCCGTAGCAACCTTTATCCAGTATGAAGATGTATATATTTTAGACACACTATTTATTTAATATCTTTTGTAGAACGTTTCAAATCAATGTCAAGGGTATGAGAAGTAACAGATTTTTTTAACCTGGCAAAAAATTATTCCTATATTGCCTTTCATTATAACAGATTTTATTTTTTTTTATAGTTATTTTAGGGTAAATTATTTGTCATCCTTTTGGACAGAAAAGATATTTCTATATGTCAGCGTACTGAATTGTTATTTTTCGCCTGGCATGTTGAATGTTTGGAGAAACCGTCCCGACATCTATGAAGTATTAGAAAAACATTTTGAAGGATGCCAGTCATTCAATGCACCAACTTTATGAAGGGCGTAACAATGGGTTAAGAGAGTGAATAACGGTACCATTATGGAGTTTTCTACTTCTATGGTGCAAGCTTTCGGTATCATCATTATATAAGTTATTGTTCTGTCGTTATTATTACATATACTTATTTTTTCCAAGCAAAAAAAAGACATTATTTAGTTTTACATTTTACTTTTCAGTGTACAAAGTGCGATTTTTTTTATTTATTGTTTGCGTCTCAGAAATTCAATATTTCAAAAGACGTTGAGAGAGATTTGGACTAACCAGTGTAACCTCGGGTTTAACAGAATCCCTTATATTAAAATACTGATTATTAAAACAACTACAACAACAATGACAATAACAACAACAACAACAACAACAACGACAACAACAACAACAACTACAACAGCAGCAGCAATAACGACGAGGACGACGACAACACAAACAACAACAAAAACAACGACGACAACACAAACAACGACAACAACAAAGCAAAACTCACATCCAGTCCTCTCTTTAGAAAGTTCATTTAATAAAGCAATATTAATCAAACCATTGAACGTATATTGTAACGATATTCATCAAATAAATTAGTTACTGAACAATAAAAATATCTTACAGCGTATCAAATGAAATATTACTACTTACAATCTTTTGTCAACTGTCTACAAAAGTCAAATAACACAGCCATATAATAGCAATGTTTAGTTAACTAATATGATGACGTCATAATTTTTTTTATCCCAGTTCTCTTTTTATTTAAAGTGTTAATAGATAAATACAATGTGAAGTAATGAATAAATGAAACATGATAAACTTAGTTTCCAGCCTTTCCTTATTTAAAAAGCTAATGTATCTGTATAAATATAGTACTGGTAAAATAATGAGCGAATGAAACACGATGAACTTCGTTTCCAGTCCTAATTTAAGAAGCTAATACATCAATATACACATAGTATGATATAGTAATGAAAGAATGAGAAATGATAAACTTTGTTACCAGTGCTCTTTTTATTTGAAAATATTTGTTATTACTTATTGTGTTGACTTTAGCTCCTGATTTTTCTTAACACGACAACTTTGTTACCAGAGCCTTTGTTAACTAGAAAATATGCAAAGTCAAGTAGAAAATTATTATAAAAAACATGAGAAAATAATCTAATTAATTGTTTAATGTTTTACACATGATCGACTAATTAAGAGAATGATGCGATATGTCGTTTCTTTTTAAGTTGACAAGTTGCTAAAGTAACAACAACAACAATTACAACAACAACAAAAATAATATAAACAATACAGATAAAACAAAAACAAACAGCAACAGACAGCAACAACAATAATAATAATAATAACAATGACAACAACAACAACAACAACAACAACAACAACATCAATAAAAACAACAACAATAATAAAAACAACGCTGACGACAGCTAAAAAATTTCACCGTCTCACTCTGTTTTAGTAAAGAATTTACTAAAAGAAACAGATTTGCTTATAATTTCTTTGACTTGTCCGATTGTTATCCATACTTTCGCAGATAATATTGAGAAAAAGACTATAATATTCTATTTGGTAAGAGCAAAAATTCCCGCTTAACGAGAACCCTGATGAGTGGGATGTTATGTTTTTGCTTTAAAGGACAAAAACACATAATTTTTGCGTCAAACCAAACAGACTATTACAAGCGCAATAAACGATTGTTAAAAAACTTAAAACATCACAAAAGAATGCGAAGACTTTGTTCTTGGGTTTTTGCCCCCTCCCCTGCCGCGCTCAGAAAAAAGATCAAAGAAAATATTTTCTGAGAGAATAAAATTTATTTTAAAATCAACATATATACAAATAACTTAAACGATTATATCACTTTATAGACTAAAATAAATATTTTATATGGCAGGGTGACTCACACATCCACAAGGGCGCATTTAACGCCCTCTAGCGCCCTCTAGTGAAAATTCAATCTATAACTCACGACTGATATGGACAAATGAGATACTGACTACACTTGATAAAATCATTAACATTTAAACTTTTAACGCCACGCTACGCCCTCTCACGTAAGTGTCCCTACCCAACCAAGCTACTATCCTCAACCAAGCGTCAATTTCACATTCTTGCACTACTACACAATTTGTCAGCCGTTCACGCGCTCATTCTCTAAGAAAAAATACAATAACCATACAAAAAATTCTTGTTTGGTAGTCGTCAAGGCATCACATGTTCATAATTCCTCTGTAACCTTCATCGTATGATCCGGCTCCAAGCAATGTAATTTTTATTGGCTCTTCATGCAGGTATCTCGCACCAGATATAGACGACACGTTAAGCGTACAACCATATTCGACGTTATGTCTATGAAATAATAATTAATAATAATTAATACTAATAAATATATGTTTTACCTGGTAGAAAATAACATGGAGAATTGACTTATTTATTGTCTCACTTAATCAACCAAACTCTTATTGTTTTAACGGTAATTTGTAAGGTGTCACATATAATTCTTGTTGTTGTTATTATGACCCCATTTTTAAGGCTTGGTATCAATTTGCTGAAAGTTCCTTAGCTTTTCCTCTGATCAAAAAAGAGAATTTTTTTCAGCCTAAGATTTAAGTCATAATTCAGCATAAGAGTGAAACAGGCTTTAGGAAAACTGGGTGCGACTACTGTTGGGACAACAACAAACAAAACAACAACAACAACAACAAACAACAAACAACAAACAACAAACAACAAACAACAAACAACAAACAACAAACAACAAACAACAAACAACAAACAACAACGAACAACGAACAACGAACAACGAACAACGAACAACGAACAACGAACAACGAACAACGAACAACGAACAACGAACAACGAACAACGAACAACGAACAACGAACAACGAACAACGAACAACGAACAACGAACAACGAACAACGAACAACGAACAACGAACAACGAACAACGAACAACAACAACAACAAACAACAAACAACAAAAAACGAACAACAACAATAACCAACAACAACAACAAACAACGACAACGACAACAACAACAACAACAACAACAACAACAAACAACAAACAACGACAACGACAACGACAACAACAACAACGACAACAACAACAACAACAACAACAACAACAACAACAACAACAACAACAACAACAACAACAACAACAACAAACAACAAACAACAAACAACAAACAACAAACAACAAACAACGACAACAACAACAACAACAACAAAAACAACAACAACAAACAACAAACAACAAACAACAAACAACAAACAACAACAACGACAACAACAACAACAACAACAACAACAACAAACAACGACAACAACAACAACAACAACAAACAAACAACAAACAACAACAACGACAACAACGACAACAACAACAAGCAGAAAGTAGTATGCAATTACTTTATCGCGGAGATTTTCGTAAAAATAAATAAAAAAATTGCATATCTTGCCTTGGTGAAAAATAAATCTTTATTTCTGTTGAATTGTCTTCAGCTAGTTCGCCATTTGTCTGAGACAGTGTGAACACAGATTTACTTGTTTCAGGTGTCTTTTCATCTAAAAACGAGGAAAAATCATCAATGTGGAACAACCGAGTTTGCAGACTTGACAAACACCCCAATATTCATATACACAGCTTCTCACAGAATATTTATTCCCACCCTTCGAAAATATGGTCTCGTAAAGGCAATCCTTTGCGTTAATATTTCGGCACAACTGACGTCTCGTAAATCAGGGGTAGGTATATAATTATATATCGAAATATCACTTAAAAAGAATTATACAATATTAGTAATATCGCAAAAAAAAAAGCAGGGTTTACTAGTAACTTTAATAAATTTTTTTTATAATAATTATTGTTTGAACCTCAATCATTCCTAAGAATTCTACTTTTTTGGAGTTTAGAATGATTCTAGTGTGATCCCAAGGGAGGGAATATTCCCTGGAGAGGGAATGATCCCTGGAGAGGGAATGATCCCTAGGGAGAAAATGATTCCTAGGAAGGGAATGATCCCTAGGAGGAAATGATCTCTACGAAGGGAATGATCCATGGGAAAGGGAATGTTCACTATTTATTTTGCACTCTAAAGAAAGCAAAAAATAAATAAATAAAAAATCATGAAAGGGATTTAGATGGATGGATGGATGAGCCTTAGTATAATGCCTAATTTTCTTCTCAGTTTGGGAGATTTAAATCTAAATTAAAAGTTATTTCTTATAAAAGAGTGTGAACTCATAAGCAGAGGAAATTTATAGGTTATATTTCTACCTTTCTCAATCTTCCAGTACAACGCAGCTTTCGATGGATTCGTTATAGTGAACGCACGCTCTCGTGTTTCACTCACAAAACATACCCCAAAGTCAACTTGGTCGCGTGATATGGTAAAAATTGGATAGTTCACAATACCAATGAGGTCATAATTCTAAAACAAGTTAACAAAAGTAAACAAAAAAATAATAAATGAATAAATTAAGGTATTACAAATGTGAAAAAATGTCGACTCCAAAGTGAATTTCCACAAACAATCTACTTAATTCGTCAACAACAAAATTTTGAATTTCTGATACGCGATAGCTGGTCTATTTTTTTGCCAGTCCTAAATTTCTGAAATTAAGTGCAATAGGAACAAAGAATTTAAAACACCCTAATACATTCAATTTTCGCCAAATAAACTAAAATATACGTAAGAACTAGTGAAAGGCAAGTCTAATGAAAAGTAACATCTCAATTAAAGGCAAGAAAACTAGAAACGATATAAAAGCAGCTTAATTAACGTACAAAAAAACGGACCGCAGCTCAACATTACCTGGTATGTGTTATTTTTGAACTCAATTGATATTTCTCCCTTGATGTTCGATTCGCCACTCTTATGATGTGATGTAATAAGTTCACGATTAATTATAAACGCAACTTTAATCTAAAGCAAACAAAGGTGATTTCTTGTTGTTGATAAATTATGTTGTACTTTCTTTAACTTAGACGAGCCTTAATAAGTGCGTAAGATAATAATAGATAAATCTAACCCTATTGAGACCGGACCTAGGTGCACATCAAGTCCAGGGTTAGGGTGGGGCGGGTGCTGTACACAGAAAGAGCAATTGAAATGGAAATTTGCATGCATATAGCCCTGAAATGAAATTTAACAATAAATGATGACGTCTTTGATATTTTGATAACGTCATTGATATTTTGATAACGTCTTCATTTTTCAAATTTTTTTTTGTTTAACTATTTTTTTACCCAGAGGATTGCAGGTCGTTTAAGGACAAGAATGTAAGTGAAAACTATAAGAAAAACATAGAAGTGATGCAGAAATCATCTTATTGACACCATCACAGTCAATTGTTAAAAAAATTGAAATTTTGATTTCAAATAGGGTTAATATTCTTATAAAAGAAAAAACGTGTATTGGAATTGGATAGAAACGTTGTCTGAGACAAGATCAGAGATAAAAGTCAAGAATTAGTTTAAGTGAGAGATGTTCAAGATGAAATTTGGATTAGTATTTGTTTGTACAAGCAGAACATTATACAAGAACAAAATACACTTTTCATTTTTCACATGCAACTCCATTTTTCTTTACAACATCAGTTGATACGGGCAAAATTACAGCCTTAAATTTTACTAAGAATTTTGCAAGATAAAAGCTTGACAATCGCTATTGAAAGATTTTTAGGTTACAATTTATATTAGAAAAACATGTCATGATTTTAAAGAAATGTTTTATATATGTTTATTGTCAGAATACCGAGGTTTAGCTAACCCTTGCTTATCTCTCCAAGCTTGGGCAGGTACTTTGCAGGTGCTCAGGTCTTGACCCAAATTTCAAGCCCTTAGCAAGTAAGTCCGTGTAACGAAATATACCTCCACATTTTTTTGAGATTTCAACGTTATCGTTTTGTTTCCAGTTTTTATCTTTCCACCATCAATGCTGACAAGTTTAAACGGAGGAGACACATTACATGAAAATGAGACTGTTACACCACTGTTATTCACCAATACAAATCGTCGTACGCAGCTTAATGTGGATGAGGCCTAAAGAAAACACATTGGTTAGCTATCCCGACCTCATTCGTAGTTGAAGATAGCAGATACATTAAACTTATGTACGTTACACATAAAACAGAAAATCCAATACATATGTTATGACGCTAGCCTATTTCAGGGAACAGGTTGGACGATCTTCTGTAAGACCATATCTACAAAAGCTCCACCGTAAATAGACGTTCTTAACACTGTCGAATTTTCCCAGTTCTCAAGAAAAAGAAATGTTATAAATTCTATCGCATTCAATAATCCGCGTACACTTTCTAAATGCAGAAAATTGTACTACGAATAATTACAACCATAACTAACTTAAGGCATCCTTTACACTTACGATATTATTTTCACCATGTAGAAGTTCACTAGCAGACAGCTCGAACGTGAAACCTTCTGCGTCACAAGCTTCCAAGTATAACCTAAAAAAAAACAATTTAGGGTTTTTGCACCAAAACATGTTTCATTGACATGTGCAATTTATTTAGTGGGAAATCTAGATTATGGTAATTTATAACCACAAACCATGGATGGTTTTTCGCAATTATGAAAACATGAGATATTAGAGAACGCTTAGATTTAACCATGCGAATATTTGCTATCTTACATTAGGTTGGATTTCCACTTCAAGAAAAATTCCGTAGAACACAATTTGATTAATTATTCTGCTATTTAATCTTTTTTACAAACTATTTCGTTCTTGTCGTAAACCATTTAAACTTTTTTCACTAATCAGGGCCGGCGACGCCGGGGGGCCTTGCCCCCCCCCACTTGAAAAAGTGTGTCGCCGGCCCTGCTAATAGGAACAGACAAGTTTAGGAGCAAACACATCTTTGAAATCACAGTTTCCTGTTTGACTTTGCACAATCGAAAATGAAGTCAGTTATTTGGGACAGTATATGAATTAAGACACACGATAGCTTCTTACTTTGCGGGTTTCACACCACCATTTAAATTGAGTGCAAACGGTAGCATATCAAGTCCATCCAAGCGAGAGTACAGACCAGGTTTGCTACGATCCTAAAAATATAAAAAAATGCGAGAATACAAAGTTTCTAAGAAACTATTATGTTCATATGTCGTAACTCTTGGGTAATGTTATGGCATTTGACTGACTGATTCGGCTGGTTTCCATTTTTGAAAACAATTATAGTAAAAATAATATCCTGAAAAATGATGGTGACGTCAATACCTTGATTTTGCGGCACCTGGATAAGAATTAAAAATTTTTTTTTTCTACCAAATTTGACACGGTGAACAAAAAAGCATGCATGGTTCGTTTTAGTTAAAAGTGACATAATAAACAGAACATGGAAGTGAAACTGATTTTAAAATCTTGAATTTTCGTCACCTAGATACTGTTTAGGCAAATATTAGTCCAAAAATTATTAAATGTACAGTGAAAAAAAAGCTGAAAAATGATGATGACACTAAAATATTGTTCTTGTGGCCAAATAATAAAACTGCTTTGTTTTTTTGACAAAAATTTAGTCTAGTAAACAAAAAAAGAATGATTTTGTCGTATAAACTCTCTCACAATTTCGTCGTAAAACATTTTCAAGCCGCGTCGGCTTCTTGTTGAATTTCATTTTAATTTTTTTTTCTCATTAAATACAAAACAAGTAAAAATAACAAGCGACCATAATTTTTTGCGTAAATTTAACAAAATTTTGGATTTTCCGCAAATTAATTTTGGCGCATGACTAAAGTTATTTTTTGCTTACAAGAATAATCAGAGATTTGTGATTTATTTTAAATAAAGCAAATTTCCCATTTTTTCCCGAAATGTTAAATGTTAAGCAAAACATTGAAATCTGTAAAACTTAAACTAAGCTAAAAATAAGCTTGAATTTATCCACTCAAGGTGATAATGTCATACAGTCAAACACTCTAACATCTAAAAATGAAATAAAAAGAAAACACAATAACACAACCAATGAATCAACTACAATAGCAACTTCTGTACCAGTTTGTTTAAACTCATGTAACCAAGAGCATAGCCGAGATAATTCACTTCCTCTCGAATATGTCGCAATGGTTGAAATGAAACATCTATGAGATTGTTACTTTGAGCTGGTATAACCTACAAGAAGAAAATAAGCATGAATTGACAGAAGACACGTTGTATTATTATGAAAAACATGCATGAAATAACATTCAAAACTAGAAAACTTAACTCCTGACCTCACAGGGAAATTAGTAAAATTATTTTAAGATCAAATATACAGGACTTGGATTCTATAAAATACTGACCCTGTTCACACATTCAAAAGAAAGATACACAAAGAAAAACACAAAATTTTACCACTTGCGGTGTGTCCACTTTGAAAGGCGCGTCTGTACGTTTTCCATAATGTTCTGCTAAAGAAACTCTAATCAGCTGATCTGCAGTCGTCATCTCACAAACTTCGTCACCATTCTCATCGTACAAAGGAAACGCGTCGCCGATGTAAACATTGAAGTCGATTAACTGGTTATCTTCGGGGTCTATTACAAACGTCTCCCAATCCAAACGAATGTCTATAAGGTTGGAAAAGTATCGCAATAAGTATGGTTTTTTACATCTTTTTTGTTTTTTTACAAAATGGAAATAAATGTAAGTTAAGCTAACATAAAATTGTCGAAAAAATAGTCGTTTTTTTTTCTTTCTCCAAAAGGTAAGCTACTATTAGAAAATACACGAACTCGGAATGAGAAAAATGCTTTTAAAGGGTTGATTCCACCACTAATATTTTGGCCGAAAAAATTCGACTAGGAAAAAAATTCTGTTTGAAAATAATTTAAATGATAAATACCACTGAAAAAAAGTAGTAAATAAACACATACATTTATAGTATCTCTGATTCCTTCGTTGTGTTTGACAGATTAGAAGAAATAGAATAAGTTCACATCTACTGAAATTTAACTGTTTTTGTTTTTACTTGTGGAATTTACCATTCGAATTTATTTCCTTGCAAAAAAATTTTCTATTAGAATTTTATTGAACAAAATATTAGTCGTGGAATCTGGTCCTAAGTTATGAGTGTGCATTGAATATTCCAAGTTTCAAATTTACTTACCGACATGAGAAGTGTTGTTTACTCGCAGACTTCGATTTATAGGTTGGCCTCCAGACACATGTGCACCAAATCTAAAAGAAAATTGGAAATAATAATTTTGCAACAAAATTCCCCATAAACAAAAACACTGATGAACGGAACACCAATACTGTATTTTTCAAAATCATGTTCAACGCGGTTATGCAGCAAACCTTTTTCGACAATGCGATGAAATTGTTAGGTTATACCGTAAGTTTTATTTGATTTTGCGATAACTCTTTATTCGATAAAAATTCATTCGATAAAAATACATTCAATAAATTTATTCGATAAAAATTCATTCGAAAAAAGTCATTTGATAAAAATACATTCGATAAAAATACATTCGATAAAAATTATTCCATAAGAATAAATTCGATACATTCGATGAATTTTTTTTGATAATTCAACTCGATAGATTTGGCACCTCTCAGTTTAGTGGCGGGAAAAGTAATAAAGATGGCGGACAGGAATTTAGGAAAAGTGCGGCCAAACTTTTCAAGAATATCATAGGCGGTTTGTAGAAGTAAAAAGCTGTTTGCGGAAGACTTTCAAAAGCCTTGGGATTATAGAAAAAAAGGTTATGATTTACCATTTTCAAATTGTTACAGCAGAAAAGGCGCCGTGTCTACATTTAGTGAGGAGCGCCAAAACGATCAAATATATTTATCGAATAACTTTTTACCCAATGTATTATCCCAAATAAAACCTTATCCAATGTATTTTTAACGAATAAGGTTACTACATAACTAAATGAATTTATCACAAAATCGAATATATTTATCGCATAATTGAACGAAGTTTCGGTATAACCGAACAAATTCATCGCATAAGCGTATTGATTTATCGAATATGATTTTCTAAAAACAGTACAGGCGTCATCTCAAACATAAGTTACACAATTAACCAACATGGTTTATAAGAACAGAGTACTCTTCAAAAATTCGTGTTTGTTTTTTCTACTTCAGCTGATAATTAATTTTATAAGCAAACTGTATATCGCAAAACGTTAATGTCAACCAAGTTGTGCTACAGACTGCACGAAACATGTTACATAATTTCGTGCGGTCTACGTAATTTCCGTGTACTTTGTGGCAGGTTAACCAAGCTCTGAACGTCAGGCAACATAAGTATTTTCAGCAGTCCAGATATTAAATACATGTTAAATGATTTTATCATTTTGATGACACACGCGTTCGTCATATAATATCAATATTTTTTACTGACATAATTACAACTTTATCTGTTAGAAATTTAAATTGGTCGATACAATCATGTTCCTGGTCTGTGAATTACATTATTTAAGGGGGAAGTTTCGAGAAATCACTTCATTTGCAAGGGAAAATCTTTCGCGAATGGCAACAATTCTCTTTTTCTTATAAGTAATCAAGTCTACATACATTACTGTTTCAAGGAATCGGGATATCCGATAAATGTGAGTAACAGCAAAGAAGAATGAAAACAACAAATGTTATTGCAGTTGATGATTAAAGAAAAAATAAATTACTAATTTCCCCGTTTTTTGATTTTTTTTTGTGGTGGAAAAAACTTTCGGGTCTTGAAAAATATCCATGACTTCGTGTAAATAACTTTCGCGTTTTTCTGACTTTCGAGAAAATGACCAAAATCGCGAAAGTTTCTTCCAGTACGTTAAATGTATCGTTCATATTTTTCTGAAAAAATTTTAGACGTTTTACAGAAATTATAAAATTGCTAAGAAATTTGCAGTAAAAACGCAAAAAGTTACTTTCGTTTTCCCATCACATGCGCAGAAGATTATTATAACAGACTATGTCTTGAGAAAGCGCCACTCGATCGTACCTTACTAAAGGAGGTTGCTCTTTCGATATTTGAAAAGACAAGGGACTACCAATGACATCGATATGGACAGGAATCAATTTCTCTTCTAAGTCTCCAACCTAAATTTAGACAAAAATACTTTTGTCGTTTTTATTAAAAATAAAACCGTCACTACATTTTATTAAATACGTTCCGATGGGTATTTTTAGGCGTTTTATGTCTGGATGACTAAACCAGAAAAACTTAAAACACAAGTACTATTATACTCTGCGAATAAGAAGGTCTAGCAAAGTAGTACATACGACTAACGTTTGCGTTAGTACATACAGCTAGTCGTAGTGTTAGTACACTGTTACAAATGGTAAAAGTAAAAACTCTACGGTGTATTTACGGAGATTTAAACGGAACAGGGTTGTGAGGTAACTCTAAAAGCATTAGCAACTGCTGAAAACTGTAAAGTTTTCAGGTGCCATTTTGATTTAAATTAAGTTCGGTTCTAATCTACTTTGGTTTCCAGGAGATTTCAACACAAAAATTATATAAAATTGAGCCCGAGGAATGTCAAAGAAAATTATCAAATTATAAGGAAATTACGTTAAAAAAGAACTCAATGCATAACGTAAAAACGCTGTAAAACACGGAGGTCTGTCTGTCTGATGAAAGTCTCCTATAGGAAAAAAAACATTTCTGTATTTATTGCAGAAGACTTTTTCAATGAAAACCTGGTAAAATTAAGAAGCATTACTCAAAATATTAGGTTTGGGAAATGTTAGCAATTTTGGAAAAAAAGGTTCACAGAATTTTAAGAAGGGATTCGAAATTTGACAGCTGATCCAAAAATTGGATATAATGCTGTATTTATTGCAAAAAAAAGGCTCAATTAAAACCTGGTAAGAATTAAGAAGCATTGCCTAAAAGAACAGGATGTTCGAGAAGTTTTGAGAACAGGAGTTTTTGCAGAGCTTTAAGAAATAGTATTGATAACTTGACAGCATGTGAAAGATGGATACAATGCCGTGCTTTTTATACCGGTATATGGTTGCTTACCTTACATATTAACACATCATTGTATTCACCCCACATGTCACTGTATGCAGTGACAGAAATAACTTTCTTCTCAAACGCTTGCAGTTCACCTGAACCAGGTAAACACACAAATGCTACACCACGTCCGTCCCTCAATATGCTTTTAGCATAATCTAAAACGAAATTTCGGAACACATAAAAGAGACCCTTCATCGAAATTAAAGTTTTATACTCGATATGTTTCCATTAATAACTCATGCTTACTTTATTGCATGAAAAGGTAGTCAAATTACAAAATTTTATATAATTCAGAGGTATAGCAACTTGATCTGATTCTAACATATCAAAGAACAAAGCAAGAGAAAGCAGAGCAAAACATTATTTTAGACTTCAAAAATTTCCAAACAGATTCTGTAGAATACTATACAGCACACAGTTTAGAAATGGAATGGTATTTCTTACTGCAAGGGAAGTTACAACAGCCGTTACATAAAATCTGTCTTTGATCAGATGATATACCTTTCTTGGCTTGTTCCTCAGTTTTACTGTTGTAGTCAGCAATATTTGCTGTCTTTGAAAGTAAAGGGCGACTCCCAAAACTAAATTAAAAATTATTATGGTTTGAAATAACACCCTGGTTCTTTTTCAATCCTTTTTAAAAGTAGCAAAAACTATCTAAAAAAAGATTTATGTTTGCAAAAATTATGTGCCTTATAACGAGCGAAAGGAAAGAGTTTAAAACGCAGAAAGAGAAGTCTTGGTATTATATTTTAGGCTTTTTAACTAACCCAGCCAAATTTTAATGGGGGTAACCGACTGATGATTTACTGCTAAATTCCTTCTAATGTAGGAAGTACTAGAGTTCATCGCCACAACAGCGAAAACTACAGTGTAAATTGATGTAATACATTATATGAGAATGAGTGTCTCCACAGATAATTGCTGGACATTGAATTCAACACATAAAGCCCGATAGTAATACAAAGCAAAAACTGTTAATTTAAAATAAATACATATTTTTTTCTTTTGTGTGAAGATAAACAAAAAAACAGTATATTTTTAAAGACTTGAATATTCCCTAAAGTTCCATCCTCTTTATGAACTACAAATTGATGATGATTTTTTAACTTTGAATCTCTTTTAAACAAACCACAAAACCTAATTCCCATCATTTTTACCACATTTTATCCAGAAATGATCATTAGCAAATGCTCTGTTAGTTTACTCCTATATTTTATATATATTTCAATCTCAAACCCATGCTTCATAAAAACATAAATACCTCTTGGATTTCTTCATATCTACAAAATTTATAAAAAAAATAAATTAGATCTAAGCATGAAGGTTTTACTTGATCACTTCACAACGAACGTATGGGAAGTGAATATTAAAAATAATAAAGCTTTCAAAATTTCAAAAAATATTTCAACACTATCAAGTTTTTAAGACGCCTTTCTAGACTTGACACTTTTCATAAATCTTTTTTCTTAACTGGCTACTTATTTTAAAGGGGTGCCTAATCAATGATTTAATGCAAGAGATGCTTGGATGCAAAAATTACTTTATAGTGCTATAAAAAACAGCACTATTTTATACCTCCTTTGGGTGGGGTTGGTACTCTAGCTGCTGGAAAGTGTTTAGCACACACGCTAAAAGTTGTTTGAATAGCTGATCTGTTTTCCATCATAAGAAGAGCACCAACAGGTGTTCCAATTAAAACATTATCACCGAATTCCATGATGTCGTTATTTCGAATGTCACTTTCTTTGCTGAAATGAAATCGTTTTTAGATGGTAAATGTTTGGTGTACATTAATACAATGCATAAAAAAAATGGTACTCAATAAGCACCCCTTTTCATACCAAGAAGGGCACTTTATCTAACTATTAACATAACCCATAAGGTGTTTTTTAAATACCGATATTTTCACATGCCGGTTTATATTTCCATTTCAAAGTTAAAATATATTGGTTTTTGTCTCTCCAGTTGTTCACCAAGACTAATGAACAGTTTGATAAAAACAAATGTTCCTGCTAAGTAAGGCCACTATAAATAAATAACATTCTTGGGTGTTTGGGTGCTTATTCAGTAATTTATGACAAAAACTATCTTAAAAACAGGTGAAAATTCCCTTAATAATAGTTGGATGTAAAAAGTAAATGCTTGTCCAAAAACGTTTTTTGAAGCTTAGATCAAAACAGTTACACAAAAATACATTATTATGTTTAGCTGCAGGGAGGAAGGTCTAAATATACTTGCATAACAGCTTAATTTTAGAAATGGTTGGTAAAATAAATTACAAACTTTTCAAGATCTTGAATATTCGGTAAAGAGAAATCCACATTGAGCCCTTTCACTTCAGCTTTCATAGCTAAAACAACAGGTGTTAACATTTCTTTGACAGTACATGGTAAAAACAATTCTACAGCACCCTAAAAATGAAAAAAAAGGAAAAACTGAGTTAATTGCTGAGGTTTTTCAATATAGTTTTATAGCAAATTGTATGTATTCTCTAGTTTTCTCAGGTACTGAAAACTTAGCATAAAAAAACTTTACTTACAGAATTCTATACAAAGTTCTTAGGAATGTTCTACTTACTAAGGTATGGAATGTCAAAGAGATTTGAACGTTTAAATGCTCATGTGGTTTTAATACACCAGACTCCGGTTCACATGTGATAGACACTTGGTCACTTTGATCTTCAGTCCACAAAATTGTTAACTAATTAAGAGAGTACAAAACAAAGTAATATCCTGAAAAGTAGGACCAACAAAGTTTAACTGAAGGGTTAGGACTGAATGAAATAAAAGTGAAAACAAATTTCCCCCTGTTTATAATATACGAAATTTTTCTCAATATATTCTCCCTTATAGATAAAATTTGAAACATCTACATCAATTGAAACATACTAACTAATTCCTCAATTCGTCTACAGGTTATTAAGACCAAGACTACGCTAAATTTACCACAATAACTCAATAACTTTAAATACCCAAAAAAGAATATTGGTTCTCACAATTCGTAAACCTTCCCCATATTTAAAAACTTTTAAAAGCAATAACGAAGTAAACTCACCAAACTAGAAACTTTATTCCACTGAAATTCTGAAGGCAGTAGTGTGGTGTTGGTTATAGTTACTTGTGATGTTTGTGTCACATCTACGAACGCCTCTTCAATCAACAACTCTGATTTTGATAATACAACATTAGGACGTTGGACTTCTGCATGGACAGGTAGATAGCTACACAAAATAACTACGTGTTACTTCCGATTAATTGCTGACAACAGAGCATAAATGTTGTCAATAACAGATGGTCAATCATAGTGGCAGTTATTTTTTCTAGTTTGAACCGTATTTGTGAGTGCATATTCGAGGTCAAAACAGAAACCTATTTGCATTGTTCTTTGGAAATGGATTAATATTTTTAAACATTCCGATATTACCATATGTCCAAAACAAAATACATGGTCAAGCATGATTTATATTTCATACCTTCTACTAATACTTCTGATTCTTTTGCATGATAGCAAATATTTTTCAATAAAACTAACTACATGAAACTAAACATAAAAATGCCTTATACTGAAATATCCCAAATGTTGATATAAACTGACCCAGATATTATTAGATTTGTTTTTGCCAATCACTAAAACATCTATTTGATCATCTGTTTAAAATGTCTCACTTCTTATTGTAAAGTTCACATTCATTACTGTTTATGACTCCAACAGAAAGATTCTAATTCAACACCATGTCTAAATGACTGTTTTCTCTTACCATGCTTTACCATCTGCAATTTGACATTCCAAAAAACTGCGAAATGTTCCCAATTCATTCGGATTGAAATGAACTGCAATAGATTGTGTCTCATCTGGTTGTATTATTCCTTCCACAGGATAAAAATCAAATGAAGAACCATCGCCATGTGTCTAGAAAAGAAAATGAGCACGCACATCTTAGGTAAAAAATGTGTAAACAAGAATTATCACATATACACCTGTTTTTTTAACCTATAGTCAGCATAAGAAGTTTAAGCAGAAGTGATAAACAAGAAACTAAAAGTTGTTAAAACATACCATACAATTCTGCTTAACTTTCCAAACAGCTTTCGTTGGTGAATTATTATGTAACGTTATTGATTTAGTTCCTGAAGTCCCATATCTTATTAACTCAAAATTCAGTAGTTTTTCTACGAAGTTAACTTCTGGGCCCTAAATATGAAAGAAAAGTGTTAATAATTTATATGATTTTCAGTATCTTCTACATAAAGCCTTCTTATACTTATATACTTAAAAACATGCAAGAAATTGTCAGTAAAATCCAGTAGCGTATTATGGAGTATGGTAATTTTAAAGATGCTTTGAAGTAAAAACAAAATGTAGAATAAAAACCCATTTTGAACCAGGAAAGAAAAACATCATCTTTATAAATAACAAAAACCAAGCAACCAAAGAGAGTAGTATTGCTTTTAAATAATAATTTGGATAAATCTTAAAATAATTTCGTGGGCAGACAAGCTTGACAGG